>JAVKPL010004622.1:0-22828 GCA_032173675.1 Gastrolobium villosum
TTTCTACTGATAGGCGTAGATTTATACTGATACCTATCATTTTAACAATATTTATAAATTTAATAAAAAAATTTAAAAATAAATAATTTCCCTAAAACAAAATTTTCTCAAATATGGCATAAGGATTAAGGTGTTAAAATATAAATTTAGTAATATTGCGTTATAACTGGATAAATAAGCAATAATTTTTCCTGGCATGCAGTGCCACGTAACAAGTCATGTTCAACGGTGTTGACATAAGCGTTACGCATATCGGGTGTGTGGACTGGGCCCCAGCTTAGACAGCATGCGCGGGAATTGCAGTTGCGGAAGCTTCGTTTCTCAAACTAGACGCAGAAAAACACGTTACACGTGTTTCAAGTCGAGACCCACCCACTCAAAAAACAAAACTAAAATAATCAAGAGTCTCGCTGACCCTGGTGCAGGTAAATTTCATGTCAGCAATAAATTTTATGACGTGAGTTTTTTTGTTTGAATAATAATATTATGTAAAAATTAGATAAACACAAAAAAATAAATAATAGATCTTTTTAAATTTGTAAAATCATATTAAAGTATGCTATTTATTTTTTTCATAATATAATTATGTTAAAAAATAAATAAAAGGGCTAAAATAGTACAATTTTAATGTTTTAAAAAAAATTAGAATTAACCACAAACATATTAATAACTTGAGATGTTTTTTTTTTTTTTGGTAGTTAACTTGAGATGGTTTTTATTCATCTAGTAAGCACTCTATTTTTTTTTCTCGTGTCAAAACAATTGTGAAAGTTACATCATGTAAGTTAACGTGGCATTAGTTGACACTATTAAAAAATAAAAATAATTATTTTCTATTTTTTATAACAATTATTTTCTATTTGATAAAATAAATCCTAAATTAGTAAATAGCTTTCATAATACATCATCACCAATTTTATGAAAAGCTGGATTAACTCTCAAGTCAACATCTTTCCGTCAACAATATTTAGTTTGTATTTGATATCTACATTTTCCAGAACCAGATATCTGGCTCAGCTCCTCCTCTTTGGTATAAAGCACTTTAACTTTAATTTCTTTCTTTCTTTTCCTATTTAATATACGTTTTTTCTTATCAACCCAACCCAACTTAAAAAGAAGAAAAGGTAATTTGACTTGAAGACATATATCAGAGCCTACATTTCTACTGATAGGCGTAGATTTATACTGATACCTATTATCATTTTAACAATATATAATTATATAAAGATAAATAAGTTAAAAAGGCGTAGGATAGACTTACTTTTGAATATACAGCATGATTGTATATAATCAAAAAATTATATTATTTTAAAAGATGTAAAGTTATGTCATTTTAAATGAGAGGAAGAGATAAATTATGGAAAAGAAAGTGGACAAAAATAAATAAATGAGTGGATCTTACCTTTTTATGACAGTGAAATGACACAAATTATGTCATTCAAAAGGATAAATATTTTTTTCATATAATAAATATGGTCAGACCTATTTTGCCAAAAGTGGAATTAAGAGTGTTTTTTTTTAATATTATTGCTCGAATTTTTTTAACAACAATCAATTATAATTATGTATTTCACATAATATATAGTTATTTCGTAATACATAATTAAAATCGGTTGCTGCAATTTATTTTTCTAAAGTAGATTTCCCAAATGAAAATATCATTGCATGATATGGTATTTAAAATATGGGCCGGGTACTCGAATCAGAGTTCTTAAAAGGACTTCAGGTCGGGACTTCAGGTCGGTCCTTGTCCAATGCCCACAAGAGGCACAAGCCCAAACGGTAATACTTTCTCCCCAACCAAATAAGACAAATTAAAAACCATTACGTACAAAACAATGTATCTGTACATACCAAACCCGAATCAGTTCCCTTTTACTAGGACGAGGAATGTCAATTAAATTTGGGATACAGTATTAAATATTATTGTTATTTGTATTATTGAGGGACAGGTAATTGTCTTGTAACCGTAGATATAAATAGGTCTGTTACATATAACTCTCATTTTAAGTTTTGTTTTTTCAGTTTTATAATGAATTACTTTTTCTCTCACTTACTTTACTCTTCTGCATACCTCTTCGGTTGTAATATACAGCACCTCAAATACTAGCTCAAATGGTGGAAGTACCTAAGAACTATAAACTTCACATTCGTTGTTCATCCAACCAATGTGAGATCATATATCTCAACACGCCCCCTCACATGAGAGCCCATTGGGCTGGAAGAGTGGATAATGCAATAGGTCCAGCCTACTTGTGTTAAGAAATTCCACAAGAGAAAGTGGGGGACGGCGAGGCTCTGATACCATGTCAAAGAACCTTGGGATGCACCACCTAAAAGCTAGCTCAAAGATGGAAGTGCCCAAAACCTTATAAACTCCACATTAATTGTTTATCCATCGTGAGATTATACATCTCAGCAACGAAAAACCAAGAAAACATATAACACATTTCCCATCATGCCATCATCACTTATGTTATGAAAAGGCTTCCATGCAAATGAATCCAAGCCCAAGAACCAATCCAAAATCCACATTCATATGAAGCGCATCTTTATCTGATCATCAGAAGGTGATGGAGCTTCACCACCACCAGCACCAGCCTTAGTGGTATTGCTGGAGCTTTCAGGAGGAGCATTTTTGGTGTGGGATGATGACTTTGGAGATGGAGCTGAAGCTCCAAAAAGTTCCAATGGCAACAACTCCTTATCCACTTGATACACTGCCAAGGGAAATTGTTGCCTCAACGCATTGTAGATAGCGGTCTCAACCATTCCAGTGGAAACGTTCACTTGGTTGCCTTGGCCAGTGAAGTTAAGTCCCCAGTTTCCTTCACTTCCAGAAGCTTCGGTTCTAAGTTCTAACAGGGTTGCTCACTGTTAGAAACTGGGTTAGGGTGTAGTACTTAGGTGCTATGTGGTATAATAAACTTGGTATTTTGATTGTGTTCCTATTATATTCAAAAGAAGCCTTTAAATAGGCAAACCAATACAAAGGCTACGTACTGGAAAGAGGAGCAAAACAAACTCTTACAAACAGAATCTCTAAGATCCTAACAATCTCCGATATCTAAACTCCTAATTACAAACAGAATCTCTAAGATCCTAACAATCTCCAATATCTAAACTCCTAAACAAATATTATCTATAATTACAAACAGAATCTCTAAGATCCTAACAATCTCCAATATCTAAACTCCTAATATCTAAACCAATTAACAATCTCCAATACTCCCCCTCAAGTTGGAGCATGTAAGGATGAAATGCCCAACTTGGGAAGAAATCCAAGGAACGTGCGCTGTCCTAAGGCTTTGGTGAACAGATCTGCAAGCTGGGCAGAGGAACGAACATGAGCAGTAACTATGGTATTTGCCATGATATGGTCACGCACAAAATGACAATCCAATTCAATATGTTTCGTTCTTTCATGGAAAACTGGGTTTGCAGCTATATGTAAAGCTGCCTGATTATCACAAAATAATTCCATAGGAGTCGAGTGAGAGACACCAAGGGCGGCAAGGAAGGATTTAAGCCAAACTAATTCTGCGGTAGCGGCTGCCATTGATCTGTACTCCGCTTCGGCTGATGAACGAGAGACAGTTACTTGTTTCTTCGTTTTCCAAGAGATTGGTGAACTTCCCAACATAATAAAGAAGCCGGTAAGAGATCTTCGAGTGAGGGGACACGACGCCCAGTCTGAGTCGCAGTATGCATGGATTTTAAGATCACAATCTGAGCGCAAAAGGAGGCCCTGTCCAGGATTTAGTTTAATGTACCTGAGGACCCGTATGACTGCTTCGAAGTGTGCTTGTTTAGGATGCTGCATAAATTGGGAGAGGATATGAACCACATAGCTCAAGTCTGGCCTTGTAATGGTAAGGTAAATTAACTTCCCAATCAGTCTCCTATATCGTTCAGGGTTCTCACATGCTGGCCCTTCCTCCAAAGCCAGGCGATGATTTTGCTCGATAGGAGAATGTGATGGTTTGCATCCACTAAGACCTGCCTCAGAAAGAATGTCTAAAGCATACTTTCGCTGACATAAGAACAAGCCCTTCTTGCTACGGGCAATTTCGATACCCAAGAAGTATTTCAAGTGTCCCAGATCTTTGATTTTGAAGCACCGATTGAGGTAGGCTTTCACGTCACTGCATGCTTGTGTGTCATTCCCTGCCAAGATGATATCATCTACGTACACTAAAAGGGCCAAGAAAGTGGCTCCTCTTTGAAGTGTAAACAGTGTGTAGTCCGCTCTTGATTGGACAAAACCATACGTTGTCAAGGATGTGCTCAGTTTGGAGAACCAGTTTCGCGGAGATTGTTTCAAGCCGTAGAGAGATTTGTCAAGACGACATACCTTATTGTTTGAACCATTGCTGAAACCTGGTGGAAATCGCATGTAAACTTCTTCGCTTAGATCGCCATTCAGGAAAGCGTTGTGCACATCAAGTTGGTGTAAGTCCCAGTTTTTAGCAGCTGCTACTGACAGCAGCGTCCGAACACTCACCATCTTCGCAACGGGTGCATACGTCTCGCTGTAGTCTTCTCCGGCAATTTGATGGTTTCCGGCGATCACTAGTCGTGCCTTATAGCGTTCCACAGTTCCATCAGATTTATATTTAATTTTGTAGACCCATTTGCTTGGAAGAGCATGTTTTCCTGGAGGTAATTCAGAGATGTGCCAAGTGCCATTATCCTCCAATGCATTAATTTCTAATCTCATGGCCTCCACCCATCGTGAGTCATTCATGGCTTCGCGAAAGTTTTTAGGTTCTTGACCTGCATCGATGGCTGCAACAAAAGCTCGATGTTGCGCAGAAAAATTATTCAAACTAACATAATTACTCATTGGATACTGAATACCTGAGGTGAGATTGGTGTGGACGGTGGGAGGTGAATGTGTTTCAGCCATATGACACGCGTAGTCCTGCAGGTAGGAGGGCGGCTTTCGTGCACGTGGTTGACGTTGAGGAGAGGAGTGCTGCACTGCATGTTCCGTTGTAATCGGACGATCTTCTAATGGAGGCTGGAAAGCTGTTATATCAGGACTTTTTTCCAAACGAGAGTCACTCCCCCTTTCCTCCGAAACTGGTTCCTCAAGAATTGGAAGTTCAGAAGGTTGTTCTCTCACCATAGTCTCCTTGTCGATTGCGGGTTGTGCTGGAGGTGAGTTAGGCACAGGCTCATCTCTTGGTTTGGCTTGAAATGGGAATATATTTTCTTGAAAGGTAACATCCCTTGATACAAATCGTTCTTGTGTTTCCAAATCCAGCAATCTCCAACCTTTTTGTCCAGTGGGATACCCAATGAAGGCACAACGTCGTGACCGTGAGGCAAATTTGTCATGAGGTTTGGGTCGGGTGTTAGCATAGCACAAGCATCCAAATGTGCGCAAGGTACTGTAATCTGGTGCTTCTCCATTTAGTACTTCATGAGGTGACTTTCCTTGAAGGATTTTTGTGGGTGTTCTGTTGATCAAATGCGCTGCAGTGAGGACGCTTTCTTCCCAGAATTCAACTGGCATACCTGCATGAAAGACCAATGCTCTTGCCACATTAAGTATATGTCTATGTCTCCTTTCTACCCTACCATTCTGCTGTGGTGTATAGACACACGTGGTTTGCTGCAAAATTCCTTTCTCACTAAGGAGCCTCATTATTTTATTGGATTTGAATTCCGTCCCATTATCAGAACGTATTGTTTTCACACTCTTACCAAATTGATTAGTTACCATAGCCAGGAATTTACTTACTCGATCGTAAGTTTCACTTTTGTCTGCCATCATATATACCCACAAACTCCTACTAAAATCATCCACAATAGTTAAAAAATAATGAGCACCCGAGAAAGAAGAAGTCTTGTAAGGTCCCCAAGTATCACAATGCACTAAATGAAAACAATCCTTACTTCGGGAATAGCTTAAAGGAAACACAGATCGAGTTTGCTTGGCACGTTGACAAACTTCACATGCCTTATTAATTACATCTTTATTCAAAACAAAATTAAATTCTGGAATCAAAGATAATGCTTGATATGACGGGTGTCCTAGCCTGTTATGCCACAACTCCACAGATTTTCCTGCTCGAACTGTTGAAGCTGAAGCACGCGTGGACTGAAACACATATACTCCATCACTAAGTTCACCCAAACCAATCTCCCTCTTCAGCATTAGGTCCTGCAAAGAACAACTTTTATCAGTAAACGTCACTATATTTCTGTTGTGTTTCAACAATTGCGAGACGGAAATCAGGTTACATCTCAATTGAGGCACATATAACACATTTTCCAGATCTAATTGTCCATCAAGTACAACAGTTCCTTCCTTTTTTGCACACGTGACAGATCCGTTTGGCAAGGTTACACACAAAGGTTGAATATTTGTGATTTTTTGTAAAAGGTTTAAGGACCCTGTCATGTGACGAGAGGCTCCACTGTCCACAAGCCATTGGATATGAGTATTCTTACCAGAGAGTTTTTCACTTGATGACCGTGGTTGATCGATCAGTGCCATCAACTTGTTGACAATTTCTGATGTCAGCATCGAGTTTGTAGTGACCTGCTGCGGGGTGTCAGATGGCTGAGACATCACACGTTGGTTGTTATCCCAAGTCACCGCTGCATGCGCATGCTCCTGCATATAACGTCCCCCCGAACGTCCTTTTCCTCGCCCTCGTCCACCGGTTCTATTTGGTGGGAATCCAATGATATTCCAGCACTTGGAAGGATCGTGGTTAGTTTTTCCACAGTGAGGACATGGAAACCGTTCAGTCTGTTTCTCAAATGGCACACGTTGCCCTGTTTTCTCCATCTTCTCCTTGGATTCAACACGCGATGCATAGCCCACCACGTTCGCTCTTTCTTCTTGATTACGCGCTATGTTACGGTGAGTTTCTTCTTGCGTAACCGTGGCATACACTTTGTTCACAGAAGGCAGGGGCGAGCTATTCAATATTTGTGACCGTAAGTTGCCAAATATGGTTTCGTCCAAACCCATAAGAAATTGGTAGACTCGGTCATGTTCCCTCTCTTCTTCAGTCTCCTTCGCGTATGCACATTTATCTCCACATGCACACGCCTTGCGAGCTTTGCTCCCTTCAAGCTCGTCCCATATTCCTCGCAGCCTTGTGTAGTATTCTCCCACACTGCTGCCAAGTTGTTTTATATTAGCCAAACTCGTTTTGAGCTGGTACTGACGGGAGAAATTTTCCACAGCATACCTTTCTTTTAGGTCGTCCCAAAGATCCTTCACCTCATCAAAGCATTTGATGAATGGTTGGAGCTTTGGGTCAATGGTGTTGTGTATCCAGCCATTGATCATCGAGTTACACATCTCCCAAGCTCGCCATTCTTCTGCGTCTTCCTCGTCTGGTTTCTTCACGACTCCGGTTATGAATCCCAACTTATTTTTGGCCTTAAGTGCGTTTTTCATGAGCTTAGCCCAATTTTCGTAGTTGGCCTCTCTGCGCAGCAATACAGTTGTAAGCAAAATGCCTGGGCTATCTGAGTTTGCCAGGTGATACGGGGACGCCGGGTCCGACGGCTTTAACTTGCTGGCTCCTTCTCTGGCCATACTCGTAGGGCTAGCTTTCACACTTGTCTACACAAACTTTGCGGAAAGCGTGGTTTATCAGGAAGGCTCTGATACCAAAATAAACTTGGTATTTTGATTGTGTTCCTATTATATTCAAAAGAAGCCTTTAAATAGGCAAACCAATACAAAGGCTACGTACTGGAAAGAGGAGCAAAACAAACTCTTACAAACAGAATCTCTAAGATCCTAACAATCTCCGATATCTAAACTCCTAATTACAAACAGAATCTCTAAGATCCTAACAATCTCCAATATCTAAACTCCTAAACAAATATTATCTATAATTACAAACAGAATCTCTAAGATCCTAACAATCTCCAATATCTAAACTCCTAATATCTAAACCAATTAACAATCTCCAATAGTATTAGCTGTGTTTTCTGCTGGTCTGTGAGGTCGTTAATGGTGCCAGATCTGAGGGTTTGAAAGGCATTGTCAGTGGGGGCGAAGACGGTGAAGCCCTCAGAGTTTGTGGAGCTGAGTTGGCTTTGGATGATTTGTTGGGTCTCAACGAAGAGGCGAATGTGTTGGGTATGGCTCATACTTCGTATATTGATGATAACTCTAGTTGTCGGGGCCAGCAGAAAGACAAATGGGGTCCCGCTCCCAGATGAGAGAGCGGAGGTCCGAGGGAGCTGCCCCGGCCCAGGCCCATAGAGGCTAGGCACTATTGCGGGCCTCTGATTTATTATAATTTTCTTATCAGTTTGGGCTTGTGTTCATAAATAACTACTGTTAGTGTTTTTCAATTCTATTTATATTTGACTTATAAACCGAGTGACTTGTAACGAGTGGCGGTGAGGTGAATATAGAACAGAAAAGCTGGACGTAGCCTAAATTGGGTAAACCGGGATAAATCGCTGTGTCTTGTCTCTCTCTTTATCTTTTCCGTTTTCGATTTGTGTGTAGTCGATTTCTAACAAGATGAAGGTGGTGTATTGGTCGGCTTTGTCAAGGATTCTCGTGAGGTTGGCGGATGCCGGAGCGATGACTGTGCTGTAAGAATTTTTCATTTAATAATTTAATATGAAGATCGATATATATATAATAGATAAAACACCATATATCAATTTTTATTCTGAGAAGAATTTGTGTATCTAATTTGGCCATCTTATCTACTGAGCAAAGAACCTTAGTCTTATGGCTAGAGTCTTCCTCTCTTTGACCTATTCCAAAATGGCAGCATTTTGCGATGGGAGAATGAAAGACTCATGGGACTTAATCCCAATATAAATAGGCTAGAGAGAGAACCTAGCCAAATACTCTAAAAGGAGTTTGTGTCCACTAGGTCCACCCATCACGGAAAATCAGGATCACACTAAAGCTTACATTGCTGTCCAACTAGGCCCAATACCAACAGATGCCAAAAGCATAACTTAACATGATCACAATGGGCTTATCAACATAATACAATTAGAATATCGACTAACCTGATTAATTTTAAAACAGAAAACTAATTAATTAATATTGCCCACATAAAGGAAAATTTCTAACATTCTCTCACTTGGGCTATATTAATTAATTTAATATTATTTTAAAATCATTTTATTTTGAAAACGACTCTATCGGATTAATAACTAAAAAATCATTTTACGTGGCCACGATTTTGAAAAATAATATTCCAATTCCAAAACCAGCATCTCAACACAATTCAATCCAACATAACCCCATCATAGGAACATGGCGATCAATATACCGAAAATATCATAGCATATAACCTTCTATACTCACATACAATGAGTATTACATCTTCATGAATCAAGGCCTAGTAGTGTAGTAAGAATTAGTGCCAAGATGTGATCAACAACGTAACACACTAATTCTTATCAGCCCTCAATGTAATTTCTCAACAACATGAAATTTCATTAGTGCAATTTCCAAACAACATGAAATCACCCTCCATAATGCAATTTCCACTACAAGAAGATTGTCATTTATAGGCGGTTAATTTGGCTTTTGGAGGCGGTTTAAACCGCCTCTAAATACATAGGGAGGCGGTTATAGAACCGTTGAGAGGAAATCTGAGGCGATTTTCACGGACCGCTGGAATAACCGCCTAAGTTATACAAAGGCGGTTCTGTAGGCGGCTTTTAGCGCCTCAATTATCAGAACATGAGTCAATTTTAGACTCAAGGGCGGTTAATATAACCGCCTCAGAAATACAGTCGGAGGCGGTTTTGTAGGCGGTTTTAAACGACTCAGTATAGATCACTTATTTGTTTTCTGAGGCGATTTTTAAAATCGCCTCAAGATATATTCGGAGGTGGTTTGTATAACCGCCTCGAATAATATATTTAGGGGCGGTTCAGGATGTGGTTATTGACGCCTATGCAAGCCTTAAATATTATTCTGAGGCGATTTACTGAACCGCCTCAGGATGTCATTGGAGGCGGAATCAATTGATTATTAACCTCCTCAATATGAGTTATGACATTCTCATACAATATCGTTTTATTATCTGCCAAAATATATAAAATTAATATTTTTATATATTTATTTTAATTTTGTGAATGTAAGGTTATTCATTAAAATACAGTTAACCAGAAGTGCCTTGCTTTATAACATTTTCTTTTTGTTTGATTACCTGTGCTGCCTTAACTTGGCTTAGAAATTTTAGAGCATAGAGACCAAAAGAACAACGGGCTATGTTGTTCGTCCCTCTTACAGATCATGTTGATGAAGACAAAATTACTTTTTTTTTTTTTTGAGTATTTATATAAAGAATGCGAAAGACAAACAACATAAATACATTTATGGGGAATATTTTTCTCATGTTGGATGAGATAATTTTGGCTCATGTAACATAAATGAAAAAAAAACTGGATAAGACTTATTAAGGAGAAAAAAGAGAAGGAAAAAATGTGATATATATCACCCATTTTGTGTATTTGAACGAGACAAATATGAGAAAGCTTGTTATATATTATTTAATTTCAATTTAATGTATTATTTGTTCAAATTTGTTATATATTATTTATAAACTAATCTAATGATATAACTTTTATTAATAACTTTTGTACAACATTATATTTTAATTATATTGATATATTAACCTTAAACATAGGAAAATATAAAACTTATCCCTCTTACATAATAATCAACTGAAGTAAAATCTATAAATAATAAAGGGGTTTGCATTGATCATAATGTAACATGACACAAAAATGTTTTATATACAAAAAAAAAAAAAAACTATGGCACACAGAATGAATCTTATAACATTACAGAATCATTTTTTCCTACAACATATCTCTTATAAAACCCAATAATAAAAGCTTGTCCTTCCCATTGAGTGATTGCTAGACTCTACTATGGATAAACCTCAATGAGAGACCGTAAACCAGAAAGCGGAGTTATCTTGTAGTCGTTAAAACCAGCAGTGAAGATCAACTTGGCCCATTCTTTCTCATTTCTCTCTTTTCCAGTGACCAACACCATCATCATCATATCAAAGAAGAGCTGTGTTTCAACAGATTCATGTTCTCCTTTCTCGGTCTCCATCACCATGTCTATGATAATCACCTTTCCTTTTTTCCCTTTGTTAGTGATTGCCTCCTTGCATTTCTTCAGTATTTTCACGCACTCTTCATCGTTCCAGTCATGCAATATCCACTATTTGTCTTTCAAATAGCAATGATCAGAATCATTGAATGGAAATAACATGTTGATTACTATTAATCATAATGCTAATCTTAATAAATTTCCACCTACCATGTGTGGGGAAAAATATTTCTCTAGTGAGCTCAAAACGACGTCATTTTGGGATTATAAGATTAAAAAATTATAAAGATAAAGACTAATATAATCTTACAAAATATTATAATTACAAAAATACCATGATTTTCGCCCCAAAATTACGTCATTTTGAGCTAAATGGAGATAGCTTTATCTCCGGTTATTGGAGAAATGCTTTACCCTTTAACTTATAGAAATCGAATAACAATAAATTTTTAAGGTATCTATAATGAGCTTTACTTCTCTCATCCAAGAGAAGTTATCTTATGTTGTGAGATAAATAAAATGGAGCCTGCCAATTTTTAAAAAAAGAAGAAAAAGAAAGACACATCTTTTTATGTGAGTGTACCATAAGAAATGAATATCATGTAACATATGAGTATAATTTCCCATCTATAATAAGGGTGTTAAAAGAAGATAATTGATGTCATAACATTTTACCTTCAACAAAAGGGCATCTGCAGGAGGAATTGCCTCAAACATGTCACCTCCAACATATTTTAGATTGTCATTTCCTTGCAAGCCATCAACAACATGTGGGAGGTCAAATACAATACATTCCAATTGTGGGAATGATTTGGCAATGGCCTTTGCCATAGTCCCTGTGCCTCCCCCAACATCAACCAATGACTCCAATCCCATGAACACCCCTTTGCACTTTTCAATCACCACACTGGAAATCAATCGAGCGTCACTAGCCATGCCATCATTCATAAAGTGATTGAATTTGGGATGGTGGCCAGCATGATCCCAAAATGTCATCCCATTTTCCGTGAAAAATGGAGTAGGATCATCATTTTTGAACCAAGTAGAAAATTGAAGCCATGACTTTATCTTAGTTGGTTCAAATGTGGAATGCAAGTAAGATGTCATGCTCAAGGGATGGTCCTTAAGCAGTAGTTTAGATGCATCAGTTAGCCCATACCTCACTTCTAGCTCATTTTCAGTAACATTATGCTGAAAGAAGAAACCAGAATAGGTCAAAATTCGCATCAAGCGAAAGATGCCCCCAGTTTTGGAGGGGTGGATTGGTAGTGAAGCAATGAGTTGTGACAGTGGCATGGGTTGGCCATACTTGTGTATGATATCTGGTATGCACAAGTCATTTGCACATTTAAGGGACATGGAGTTTATGAAGCTGTAAATGTGATTGAATATATGGGTTTGTGCTGGAAGAAGTTTGGATGCATGCTCCTCAATGGGGAATTCCATAGCTTTGATGCCTTTGTGGTATGAACCTCACATTACTTCGTTCCATTTATAAGAGAAACAATATATTGTCATTATATATAATTTTTGAATTATATATTATAATATGAAAAAAAATCCATTTACAATTTTTTTTTTTTTACAAGTTATTACAACCGATCGTACATTTTTTTTGTAATATTAGGTAATTGAATGTTGGTCTTAAAAGTAACAATGACACGCTATATGTATTTATAAAAAAAATTATTAATTATATATTATAATATTAGTTTATTAACTGAAGGCTGACTTTAAGTTCTTTGTCTGCCAATCCTCAATTGCAAGGCGCGGTTATAGTCTTTGAGAACGCCGTTATAGTCTTTGCAAGGCGTGAAGCGCTTGCTTCTGGGTTGCGGTATAATTTCTCAAACGACAAATCTAGGATTGTCCGCTACAACATGTGACGTCATCTGTAGATAAAGCAATCTTCATCAACCGATTCAAGTGTGACTAAATCAAAAAATCGATAATCAAATAAATTAAAATTAAAATAAAAAAATTATAAAATTTAATTAGATTGAATCGATTTTTGGATTAGTTGATAAAACCCGATTCAATATATTAATTTCTTTCCGCAGTGTCTTTTCCTAATCATATCTAAAAAAATTTAAACTCAACACCCATCAACTAAATCCAATAAGATCTATATGATATTTAGTGACACTTTTATATCTAAAGAAAAAAATTTACAAAGCCAATATATATAAAATATTATTTGATCAAGAAACAAATCTTAGCATTTTCAAAAATCTAAAAACCAATCTAATTCAAACCAAAAAAATTGGATTGCACCCAATCGGATTTGAAAAACAATCTAAAATGGATTCAGAAGGGTTTGGATCGGAAACTCCCCAGATCCTTCTCACATGTTGGGCCCGTACTCTTATGTCATGCCACGCGATGCTTACGTCGTTCCATCCCCCTGTCAACCTGTGTCTCACGCTTGTTTGCATGTTTTTCATTGTTATCCTCTGAGAATTTAATTTCAATTTTTTCCTTTTTAAAATAAGGGAAAATATTAGGACAATTATTTTAATTAAAAGTATTATATTTTATTTAATATTTTAATTAAATTAAAAAATATAAAATCATATCATTTTAGTCAAAATTATTGTATTTTATGATAGGTAATTAATTGCACAATAAAAATCATGATAGAAAAATATGATTTTTTTAAATTTAAATATTAAATAATAATAATAATTTTAACTAAAATAACTGTTGTTTTTACACTTTTTTTTGTGGTTAGTAGTTTTTACACTTTTAAAATATATAAAATAAGTTCATAGATAAGTAAAACTAAATAAGTGCAAAATTTGAACTATATAGGTCCTTTTGATATGGAAGAGTTGTTGAAGAATTTTTTTTTGAGGAAGCAAAATATAATCTAGTTTTTTTAAAAAAATAATTACAATTATTTATGTGATAGAAAATAAAAATAATATTTATAATTGAAGGCTTTTATAATTTTGAAGGGGACAAATTTCAAATATATAAACAAAAACCAGAAGTAATGCTGAATTTTAAGGTTTTGTATAAATTTAAAGGGGTGGTAAAGTTGTAATCTCTATTAACCTCTCCCTCGCTCCACACCACTTTGCATAAAAGCAAATAACAAAAATGACACAAGTAAAAGTGTCTTAAAATATTGGTATGTACGTTTTTAATTATATATATATATATATATATATATATATATATTCATTTTTTCTGCATTTAATATAGATAAGTTATCTACATTGAGCCTAAAATGATGTTATTTTGGAGCGGAAATCAAGTTATTTTTGTAATTATAATTTATTGCAGAATTATAATAGTCTTTCTCATTATACTTTTTTAACCCAAAACGACGTCATTTTGAGAGTGAATGTAGATAACTTATTTACATTAAATATTAAAGCATATATATATATGTATGGGCTTATTATTTCTCAAGCTGTTTGACATAATTTTATCTCCGGCTACTAAATCATAACCGTACAAAGATAGATCGATGGTGATAAAGGAAAAGAGAGAAAAAGAAAATCATAACAATTCAAAGGTAAATCAATTAATATAAGGAAATAAATAAACAAAACGACGTAGTTTTGGGGTGGCCGGAGATAAACTTATCTCAAGAAAAATATTTTTCTCATATGTAGGAGGATGGTTCAACTATACTAAGAGTGATGAAAGGGTTTCCATTTTCATTGTTCAGTAATTTTATTTTATTTTTTGTAGACTTATTTGCGATCTTTATTATATGGTTGACCAATTGACCTTAATTATATATTATAAAATACTTGACCTTAAAATGGGAAATAACTTTTTCTTCCCTAAAAGCTTTCCTATAAAAAATTAGGGCTGGCAATACGGGCTGGCCCGCCCCGGCCCGCCCAAAATGGGCCGGGCCAGCCCGCCCCGTTTTGGTAAAATGGGTTGAACTTCATAACCCGTCCCGTTTTATGAATGGGCTGGCGGGCCAGCCCGCTCAAAATAAAAAAACTACTAAAATAAAACAAAAAAGGAAAAAAAAAACAGCATAAAAAACACATAATATTTAAGAATCAAAGTACCGTACGAATTCTGCTTAGGACTAATTCTACAAGCCAACCCAAAAAATAAAATAAAAATATCAAAGCATGAAACCAATTATCAAGTTTAGCTACGATACACACCAATGTCCATTCAAATTGGAAAAAAAATCACAAATTCAAATTGCTTGCTTAATTCATTGCATTGAAGAAGCTCCAACAAAACATGAGCTACCATCGTCATTATTCATCAATCTTCACATCATCGGCACCTTCATCTATATAAATAACAATTGAAAAAAGAAAATAATTAATTTTACAAACAAGTATCGTTCAATATAAAATGAACTCAAATTAAATAAATTACCAGTGCCGGAAAAACCATTCTGCCAATTACGGGTACAAAGCAAAGCTTCAACACATTCAGGTAAGAGACTACTTTTGTATTTATTAAGGATTCGTGACCCAATGCTGAATGCAGATTCAGATGCAACAGTGGTAATAGGAATGCTTAATAAGTCACGAGCCATTAGTGATAGATTTGGAAGACGTTTAGCTCTCCCCTTCCACCATTGTAATATATCAAATGTATCATCATCAAAATCCAAATTCTCCTCTCCCAGATAAACATCAAGTTGAGATTTTCCAATCTTTGCTGCATTGAAGGGCTGATTGTGCTTTTTCAATTCCTAACCATAATTGACAAGTTAAACACTTAAAAATATAAGTCTTAAAAAAATACAATGTCAAGTAAATAAATTAACATTTCAAAATGAAATAAACTTACTTGGAGCATGATTTCTGAAAATTCCTTCTTCTCTTTTGATATTGGCCCATTTGAAGATGCACTTGTAACATCACTGCCACTTTGACATAGAGCATTTGAAAAGGGAGGAATGTTGCATGCATAATTGTCAAAGAGATTGTATGCATTTTTCTTTTTTTCTTCTACTTTTGCTTCACTTGTTAATGGATTAACTTTGGAATAACAATAAGACAAAGCAGAAGTCTTCATTCGTGGGTCAAGAAGCGCTCCTAATGCAAGCACACTACTATATTCCTCCCAATATTTGTCAAATTTTTCCATCATCCTTTCAGCCATGCTCTTTAAAATGTCATCATCATCATGTATTGTGTTCTGGAGACTACATTGAATTTGCCAAACTTGCAAAAAGTATAAGTTGGCAGTAGGATAGGATATGCCAGAAATCAACTCAGTAATATCATAAAATGGCTTCAAGAACGCCATAATTTTTTCTCCTCTATCCCATTCATCAAGTGAAGGACAATATTTATAATTTCTATCATTGAATTCAAGAATAGCAAACACTCGTTGGTATATGAGAGCACTTTCAAGCATCAGATAAGTTGAACTCCATCTAGTAGGGACATCTAGGCATAAACCTTTTGAAGTGTTAATTCCCCCCACTTGATCAATGCATTCTTTAAATGCTTTCATTCTGCCTTCAGAGCCCCTTAAATATTTGACGCTTTCTCTAATTTTGCTCAAGGCATCACTAGAAACTTTCAACCCTTCTTGATCAATTAGATTCAAAATGTGAGCAGAACAACGAATATGAAAAAATTGTCCATCACATAACAACAATTTCTGCAAACCAAGCTGACTTTTCAAATTTCTCACCATATTGTCATTCGCAGATGCATTATCCAAAGTAATGGAAATTAACTTCTTTTCTATTCCCCAATCATTCAATAAATCAAATTTTTTTTGACATAATTCAAAACCAGTGTGAGGAGGAGGCATATGACAAAAGTTAAGAATCTTGCTATTTAACTTCCAATTCCTATCAACGAAATGAGCTGTTAAACATATGTAACCCTCTGTATTACAAGCTGTCCACAAATCAGAAGTTAAGCAAATCCTAGTTGGAATGTTAGCCATTATATCTTTAAGGTTCTCCTTCTCTCTCATGTAAATCTTTAAGACATCGCTCTTAGCAGTATTTCTTGTAATTGGAATTGCATCAGGATTTAAGTAACTTACCCACATCCTAATCCTTTCATACTCAACGGAATTGAAAGGCAAATCATGCTCAATAATTGCAAGGGCACACATCTCACGTGATACCATTTGATCTATTTTCTGACTTTTCAATTTACCTTGCATATCTATCATCATTTGACCCACATCTTCAAATTTAATATTCTTGCACTTTAGAATGTGGCGTTTCAGATGTGACGTTCCATAATTTTTTCCACCAACATTGTATTCTTGATTACAACCATTACATTTTGCCCTCTAAATTCCATCATCCGCTACTCCTATCTTGGTAAAAAACTTCCAACAATCTGAAGTTTCTATTTTTGCCTTCTTCTTTGTGGATTCAACAACAGATTGAGCTTCTTGATTCTCACAACTTTCCACATCAATAGGTTCATTAACCTCCATTTATAATCAACTATAAAGAACAACGACAATATATATCATTAAACTACTAGGCATGTTGAAAGAGAATCATATTTCAAACAAAATCATAATCAACTTGATGCATATAATTATCCAATCCAACGCAACAAAAGCAGATCAATGACATTGCAGTGACAAATAATACATCAAATATTACTAAGGTACTTCCAAAAGAAAAATACAGATTTGGAACAGGCAGTAAAAGGAATGGGTTTTTTGTATTATGACCTCAATACAAGGGATTGTGACCTTGCATTTCATTCGTAGAAGCCATGCTTGATCAAGAAAATGAGATGTTTCTAAGTTTCCCTCACCTTATGGAGGAACCATCCAACTACTGGGACCTAAATCTCCTAATAATAATTTCAAAATAAGGTTATAGGACTGGGTTTATTCAATTTATTCTAGAATAGCAATACAATAATATTATATTAAAAAATAAGTACACATTGAATATATCCACCCCAACAGATTAAATTATAGTTACGTATTCAACTCAATAATAACATACAGCTGAAGAGAAGAAATGAGAGCATCATTACAACACATATACATATTTTTTTTTACAAGTTAGGTGGGTATTTGAATCTGTGAGAAGGGAAAAGAAAAATAAATAAAATTAAATTAAAAATTAAGAATTAATTAATACCATGTTTTGGGTTTAGAAGATGAGGAACAAAATGGTTCAGTCTCGTTCAACAACTACTGAACGATGGAGGACGATGAGATGGAGATTGGAGAATGATATTGTAAAATTAATTAGAATGATAATCATGGTAAATGGTCACTGAGAGTCCAAAGAAAACTTAAGTTAGGGTTTCAGAACAGCATACCTGGAATCGAATGGGACCAAACCACAATAATTTGAGATATTCAACAAGGTTGCCGCGAAACTGACGAGGGGTTCTCCTTTCTGGCGGCGAAGATTGATGAGGTTGACGAAGGGAACACAATGTTGGCCGCTGGAGTCGGAGATGGTGCGACGAGTGAGGAGAGAGTTAAACCAAGAAAAAATCGAAGAGAATGGAGGAGAAGAAACTACTCTTCAGCTTTGCCTCCGCCAACTCACTACGATCCCAAATTAGATCTAGGGCAACCCTCTTCTGATTGTCATATACTCTTATCTTTTTATTTTAATTTACAATAGTTTTAATTTTTTTAACCCATCGGGCCAGCCCGGCCCGTTTTCCTATCAACCCGTTTACAAATGGGTTAAACGGGGCGGGTTACATCGGGTTAATGGGTTGTGACTCATAACCCAGCCCGCCAATTTGAGCGGGTTAAACGGGCTGGCCCGACGGGCCTGGCCCATATTGCCAGCCCTATAAAAAATATGATCACTAGCAGCAGTGAAATGCCAAGTGGGATATGTAGTAAGTAGGATCGATGGCCGTCCAAAATGAAAACGTAGAAAAACAAAGAATCATTACATTGCGAGAAAGAAGAGCTTAAGCATTAATGTAGCCTCACCCAATAGCTTAAGTTTTTAGGTTGAATTAGTTCTTTACAAAAATCATCAGTGTAGAGTTGATGATGAGTGAATATCCTTAGTGAAAAATAAGAGGGATGAGTATTAAAATTACCTTGCGAGAAATTCAGTGTATAACATTGACTGATATGAGTTATGTATAGTGATTGCTTGATATGCATTTTAACATAGAATGCTATTTGTTTAATTAAATATTTAGTTTGGACTGGACTGCTGGTTGGTATTGATACTAAAAGACAAATTAGTTGATTGATGTTAATGGTTGACATGTAATGTGATAAATGGAGAATTGAACTGTAAAATCATTACATTTCTTGACTCATGAGATGATTCCCGAAAGAAAGAACATAGATAACAGTATGTTGACTGAATTAATATTTTCTTGTCTGTTTGAGGACAAACAAAGGTTAAGTTTGGGGTATTTTGTTAGCTATGAATTATGCTTATTTTAATGGCTTTATTTTTACAATATTTGGGCTAAAGACTAGTTATAAGTGCAGGGTAATGGCCCAAATAAATGCAACGCTGCCCAGTAAGGTAAAAGAAAGGGAAAGAGATAATTTGAAAAATTACTAATCTCTTTTACTATTTTTATTATAGTTAGAGAGCCATATAAGTTTGTTGGGCAAGTGGTTTTCTTTTCCACACTCATAACAAGCATTGTTTGAGTTTGCATTGCTTGAATTATTGTCTTTTCTTCTTTGGCCAGCATCTCTTATTCTTCTTTTGTTGAACTTCTTGTTGAAGAATTTGGTGAATGACTTGTTAAATTTTTTAACAAACATTGTCATTTTGTCGTCTTCACCGGTGCTTGAAACACTTGATGATGTATCAGTACTTTCCTTACTTTCCTTTGAATGAGATGATGATACCTTGAGAGCTAAACCCTTTTGTTTCTTCTTGTTAAGCTCACGGTTAGCCCTTCTGCTTAACTCCAACTCGTATTCTTGAAGCTTTCCAAATAAGGTAGCTATTGACATTGTGGAGAGGTCTTTAGCTTCATAGATTACCGAAGTCTTTGCATCCCATTCCTTAGTAAGACATCTCAGAATTTTGTTAACTAACAGTTCATCATCATGGGAAATATTTAAAGCATTCATTGAAGTAACTATATTCATAAAACGTTTTTGCATGTCAAATATAGATTCACCTTCATGCATCTCAAAGAGCTCAAACTCTCTAGATAATGCATTTTGTTTAGAACGCTTTACTTCACTAGTACCTTCATGAGTTATTTCTAAAATAAGCCACATCTCACGTGCGGTCTTACATGAAGATACTCGATAGTATTCGTCTTTGCCAAGTGCATTAACTATTAAGTTCTTTGCTTTTGAGTTATATTGGGCTCTCTCTAATTCATCTTTAGTAAAATCTGTGTGTTTTTTAGGCACAGTTTTCCCATTATCATCTAGTGTGGTTGGAGGCTCATATCCTTCCTCTACATTATACCAAATTTTAAGATCTACTGACTCAAGGAAAATCTACATCCAAGTTTTCCAATAGGGATAATCAATCCCATTGAAAAACGGAGGACGGTTGGTGGAACCACCCTCAAGAGGAATATCCTGATGGAAAGAAGCCATAGGATCTTTAACTCTTTGGCGGATAGCCAATCACTCAGAGCACGTAGCTCTGATATCACTTGTTGGGCAAGTGGCTTCTTACACAGGACGCGTACGGAACACCTAGAGGGTGAATAGGTGTTCTAAACTTAAAAAAAAAACTTTTTCTTCAATCCTTATATGCCCAAAGTAATTTTTCACAATGCTAAGAATAATGTAGTAACAGAATGTGTACCTTAGCAATTTATAGAGTATAAACGCAAAAGGACTGCCCGAACAAAAAGAATAAAAAGAATAAATATGACAACGGCAAGTTCAAGAAAGGTAAAGGTAAAAAGAAAAAGAAGGCCTATATGGCATTCTCGGATGATTCATCAAGTTCATCAAGCTCCTCAAGTAGTGAAAAGGAAAACTTGTTCTTAATGACAAATCTAGAGGATGAAGATACCGAGGTATACTCTTGTCATTCTTCTAACTCTTTATGTGATAGTAGTTCATGTAATAATTCTAACTCTATATGTGACACTAGTTCATGTGATACTTCTTCTATGATTGGTCCATCTTATGATGATTTATTATATGCTTATAAATGTTTGCAAGTTGAAAATGAAAAATTAACCTCTAAGGTTAAGAAAATTAAAAAGGAGAAAAATAACTTGCAAAACAATGTTGATAGTTTAACAACCATTGTAAATGATCTAGTGAAAGACAATGAGGATCTTAAAAATGAATTTTTTTTTTTATGAATTGTCTTGTTGGATCATGTGATGATGTGAATCCCCCTTCCACTATTTCATGTGCCAAATGTGCTGAATTATCTAATGAAGTGGATAGGTTGAAGGTAATGGTTGATAGAACGACTAGTGGGAGAGACAACTTGAATGTCCACCTTGGTAGACAAAGGGTTGAATCTACTAAATATGGATTTGATTTTCAAAAACCTCCATTTGCTTAACCAAGAAAGACAAACCATTATCCCCCTAGGTTCATGTCTAAGCTACCATTTAAGAAATGTACATATTTTTGCATGAGTGGTCATCTTGTATATCAATGCAATATTAAGAAATATGGCCTAAAAGGAACAAATCTTAAGTGGGTTCCTAAGAGGACTATAGATGTGGGCAACATTGCCTCAACATCCCATGGACCTCAACCTAATATATATAGCATGTTCTTTAGCCCCAAGGTAAAGAACATGATATATGTTCCTAAGAAGACTTAGTGAATATGTATGTATCATGTGCCATGGACTATTTTATTGTTATATTTTTTTTGCACATGATATCTAGTCACCATTTGATATAAAAGAAGCATGTATGGACTGTTTTGAACTATCTTTTGGTGCACATGCTTAGTATAAATATTGTGCTTTAGGGTATGTATCAATACTAACATGTAAGGACCCAAAAGAAAAAAGGGTACCAATAGATCATATTATTTTTCTTGTGTTGTAGGTTTGTTTTAGAGCAAAAAGTACTAAATGGTATTTGGATAGCGGTTGCTCAAGACACATGACCGGAGATCTTTCAAAGTTCTCAACATTTCATAGACGGGAACACGAGAATGTTTCTTACAGTGACAACAACAAAGGAAAAATTCTTGGCTATGGTAATGTAGGTAACTCTTCAACTATATTAATTGAGAATGTGTTGTATGTTGATGGGTTGAAACATAATCTCCTTAGCATTAGTCAATTATGTGATAAAGGCTTTGATATAAAATTTAATACTTCCATATGCATAGTTGAATCTAAGGATGATAAAAATATTAGACTCATTGGACATAGATATGATAACATTTATATGATTGACCTTGATAGTATGTCTTCTCTTGAACCTAAATGTTTGGTCTCTAAAGGTAATGATGCATGGTTATGGCGTAGACGAGTAGGACATACTAACACGAGTCAACTAAATAAGGTAATAGCCAAAGACCTAGTAATAGGTCTACCTAAGCTTAAGTTCAAAAAAGATAGATTGTGTGATGCATGTACAAAAGGGAAGCAAGTGAAAATCTCTTTTAAAAGTAAAAATGTGGTTACTACCACACGTCCCTTGCAACTTTTGCACATGGATCTTTTTGGTCCCACTAGAACTAAAAGCTATGGTGGAAATTACTATGCATTTGTGATTGTGGATGATTACTCTCGATTCACATGGATTTTATTTTTGAAATATAAAAGTGATGCTTTCAATTCTTTTGAAAAATTAGCGAAAGTCCTTATGAATGAAAAAAAATGTGAATATTGTTTCCATTAGGAGTAAT
>JAVKPL010004623.1:0-22498 GCA_032173675.1 Gastrolobium villosum
AAAATCAAGTTCTTTTGCATTTATTTTACTCATCCATTTTCGACGGAATCCATTTTCCGTCGAAAAACTTCACAATATCAATTTCTTTTGCATTTATTTTATTCATCCATTTTCGAAGGAATCCGTTTTCCGTCAAAAAAACTTCACAAAATCAATTTCTTTTGCATTTATTTTATTCATCCGTTTTCAACGGAATACATTTCCCGTCAATAATCTTCGACGGAACCCATTTTCCGTTGAAAACTTCAAAAAATCAACTTCTTTTTCATTTATTTTATTCATCCATTTTAGACGGAATTCATTTTCCGTAAAAAATCTTCGACGAAATCCATTTTCCATCAAAAATCTTCTACGGAATCCATTTTCCGTCGAAAAACTTCAAAAAATCAATTTATTTTGCATTTATTTTATTAATCCGTTTTTGACGGAATTCATTTTCCATCAAAAATCATCGACGGAATCAATTTTCCATCGAAAAACTTCACAAAATCAATTTCTTTTGCATTTATTTTATTCATCCATTTTCGACGGAATACACTTTCCGTCAAAAATCTTCGACGGAATCCATTTTCCGTCGAAAATTTCACAAAATCAATTTCTTTTGCATTTATTTTATTCATCCATTTTCGGCGGAATACGTTTTCCGTAAAAAAACTTCACAATATCAATTTCTTTTGCATTTATTTCATTCATCCATTTTCGACGGAATCCGTTTTCCGTCAAAAAAACTTCACAAAATCAATTTCTTTTGCATTTATTTTTTTCATCCATTTTCGACGGAATTCATTTTCCGTCAAAAATCATCGACGGAATCCATTTTGCGTCGAAAAACTTCACAATATCAATTTCAATTGCATTTATTTTATTCATCCATTTTCGACGGAATCCGTTTTCCGTCAATAATCTTCGACGGAATCCATTTTCCTTTGAAAACTTCAAAAAATCAACTTCTTTTGCATTTATTTTATTATCCATTTTATACGGAATTCATTTTCCGTAAAAAACATTCGACGGAATCCATTTTCCATCAAAAATCTTCTACGGAATCCATTTTCCGTCGAAAAACTTCAAAAAATCAATTTCTTTTGCATTTATTTTATTCATCCATTTTCGACGGAATTCATGTTCCGTCAAAAATCATCGACGGAATCCATTTTCCGTCGAAAAACTTCACAATATCAATTTCTTTTGCATGAATTTAATTCATCCATTTTCGACGGAATACACTTTCCGTCCAAAATCTTCGCCGGAATCCATTTTCCGTCGAAAACTTCACAAAATCAATTTCTTTTGCATTTATTTTATTCATCCATTTTCGACGGAATACGTTTTCCGTCAAAAAACTTCACAATATCAATTTCTTTTGCATTTATTTTATTCGTCCAATTTCGAAGGAATCCGTTTTCCGTCAAAAAAAATTCACAAAGTCAATTTCTTTTGCATTTATTTTATTTATCCAGTTTCGACGGAATTCATTTTCCGTCAAAAATCATCGACGGAATCCATTTCCCAACAAAAATCTGCTTCGGAATCCATTTTCCATCGAAAAACTTCAAAAAACCAATTTCTTTTGCATTTATTTTATTCATCCATTTTCAACAGAATTCATTTTCCGTCAAAAATCATCGACGGAATCCATTTTCATCCAAAATCTTCTACGGAATCCATTTTCCGTCGAAAAACGTCAAAAAATCAATTTCTTTTGCATTTATTTTATTAATCCATTTCCGACGAAATTCTTTTTCCGTCGAAAAACTTCACAAAATCAATTTCTTTTGCATTTATTTTATTCATCCATTTTCGAAGGAATACATTTCCGTCAATAATCTTCGACGGAATCCATTTTCCGTCGAAAACTTCATAAAATCAATTTCTTTTGCATTTATTTTATTCATCCATTTTCGACGGAATTCATTTTCCGTCAAAAATCATCGACGGAATCCATTTTCCGTCAAAAAAATGCTACGGAATCCATTTTCCGTTGAAAAACTTCACAAAATAAATTTCTTTTGCATTTATTTTATTTATCCATTTTCGACGGAATACACTTTCCGTTAAAAATCTTCGACGGAATCCATTTTCCGTCGAAAACTTCTCAAAATCAATTTCTTTTGCATTTATTTTATTAATCCATTTTCGGCGGAATACGTTTTCTGTCAAAAAACTTCACAATATCAATTTATTTTGCATTTATTTCATTCATCCATTTTCGACGGAATCCGTTTTCCGTCGAAAAACTTCACAAAATCAATTTCTTTTGCATTTATTTTATTCATCTATTTTCGACGGAATTCATTTTCCGTCAAAAATCATCGACGGAATCCATTTTTCGTCGAAAAACTTCACAATATCAATTTCTTTTACATTTATTTTATTCATCCATTTTCGACGGAATACGTTTTCCGTCAATAATCTTCGACGGAATCCATTTTCCTTTGAAAACTTCAAAAAATCAACTTCTTTTGCATTTATTTTATTATCCATTTTAGACGGAATTCATTTTCCGTAAAAAACATTCGACGGAATCCATTTTCCATCAAAAATCTTCTACGGAATCCATTTTCCGTCGAAAAACATCAAAAAATCAATTTCTTTTGCATTTATTTTATTCATCCATTTTCGACGGAATTCATTTTCCGTCAAAAATCATCGACGGAATCCATTTTCCGTCAAAAAACTTCACAATATCAATTTCTTTTACATTTATTTTATTCATCCATTTTCGACGGAATACACTTTCCGTCCAAAATCTTCGCCGGAATCCATTTTCCGTCGAAAACTTCACAAAATCAATTTCTTTTGCATTTGTTTTATTCATCCATTTTCGACGGAATACGTTTTCCGTCAAAAAACTTCACAATATCAATTTCTTTTGCATTTATTTTATTCATCCATTTTCGAAAGAATCCGTTTTCCGTCAAAAAAACTTCACAAAATCAATTTCTTTTGCAATTATTTTATTCATCCGTTTTCGACGGAATACATTTTCCGTCAATAATCTTCGACGCAATCCGTTTTCCTTTGAAAACTTCAAAAAATCAACTTCTTTTGCATTTATTTTATTATCCATTTTAGACGGAATTCATTTTCCGTAAAAAACATTCGACGGAATCCATTTTCCATCAAAAATCTTCTACGGAATCCATTTTCCGTCGAAAAACTTCAAAAAATCAATTTATTTTGCATTTATTTTATTAATCCGTTTTCGACGGAATACACTTTCCATCAAAAATCATCGACGGAATCAATTTTCCATCGAAAAACTTCACAAAATAAATTTCTTTTGCATTTATTTTATTTATCCATATTCGACGGAATACACTTTCCGTCAAAAAACTTCGACGGAATCCATTTTCCGTCGAAAACTTCACAAAATCAATTTCTTTTGCATTTATTTTATTCATCCATTTTCGGCGGAATACGTTTTCCGTAAAAAAACTTCACAATATCAATTTCTTTTGCATTTATTTCATTCATCCATTTTCGACGGAATCCGTTTTCCGCCAAAAAAACTTCACAAAATCAATTTCTTTTGCATTTATTTTATTCATCCATTTTCGATGGAATTCATTTTCCGTCAAAAATCATCGACGGAATCCATTTTGCGTCGAAAAACTTCACAATATCAATTTCAATTGCATTTATTTTATTCATCCATCTTCGACGGAATCCGTTTTCCGTCAATAATCTTCGACGGAATCCATTTTCCTTTGAAAACTTCAAAAAATCAACTTCTTTTGCATTTATTTTATTATCCATTTTAGACGGAATTCATTTTCCATAAAAAACATTCGACGGAATCCATTTTCCATCAAAAATCTTCTACGGAATCCATTTTCCGTCGAAAAACTTCAAAAAATCAATTTCTTTTGCATTTATTTTATTCATCCATTTTCGACGGAATTCATTTTCCGTCAAAAATCATCGACGGAATCCATTTTCCGTCGAAAAACTTCACAATATCAATTTCTTTTGCTTTTATTTTATTCATCCATTTTCGACGGAATACAATTTCCGTCCAAAATCTTCGCCGGAATCCATTTTCCATCGAAAACTTCACAAAATCAATTTCTTTTGCATTTATTTTATTCATCCATTTTCGACGGAATACGTTTTCCGTCAAAAATCTTCGACGGAATCCGTTTTCCGTCGAAAAACTTCACAAAATCAATTTCTTTTGCAATTATTTTATTCATCCGTTTTCGACGAAATCCATTTTCCTTTGAAAACTTCAAAAAATCAACTTCTTTTGCATTTATTTTATTATCCATTTTAGACGGAATTCATTTTCCGTAAAAAACATTCGACGGAATCCATTTTCCATCAAAAATCTTCTACGGAATCCATTTTCCGTCGAAAAACTTCAAAAAATCAATTTATTTTGCATTTATTTTATTAATCCGTTTTCGATGGAATACACTTTCCATCAAAAATCATCGACGGAATCAATTTTCCATCGAAAAACTTCACAAAATAAATTTCTTTTGCATTTATTTTATTTATCCATTTTCGACGGAATACACTTTCCGTCAAAAATCTTCGACGGAATCCATTTTCCGTCGAAAACTTCACAAAATCAATTTCTTTTGCATTAATTTTATTCATCCATTTTCGGCGGAATACGTTTTCCGTAAAAAAACTTCACAATATCAATTTCTTTTGCATTTATTTCATTCATCCATTTTCGACGGAATCCGTTTTCCGTCAAAAAAACTTCACAAAATCAATTTCTTTTGCATTTATTTTATTCATCCATTTTCGACGGAATTCATTTTCCGTCAAAAATCATCGACGGAGTCCATTTTGCGTTGAAAAACTTCACAATATCAATTTCAATTGCATTTATTTTATTCATCCATCTTCGACGGAATCCGTTTTCCGTCAATAATCTTCGACGGAATCCATTTTCCTTTGAAAACTTCAAAAAATCAACTTCTTTTGCATTTATTTTATTATCCATTTTAGACGGAATTCATTTTCCGTAAAAAACATTCGACGGAATCCATTTTCCATCAAAAATCTTCTACGGAATCCATTTTCCGTCGAAAAACTTCAAAAAATCAATTTCTTTTGCATTTATTTTATTCATCCATTTTCGACGGAATTCATTTTCCGTCAAAAATCATCGACGGAATCCATTTTCCGTCGAAAAACTTCACAACATCAATTTCTTTTGCATTTATTTTATTCATCCATTTTCGACGGAATACACTTTCCGTCCAAAATCTTCGCCGGAATCCATTTTCCGTCGAAAACTTCACAAAATCAATTTCTTTTGCATTTATTTTATTCATCCATTTTCGACGGAATACGTTTTCCGTCAAAAAACTTCACAATATCAATTTCTTTTGCATTTATTTTATTCATCCATTTTCGAAGGAATCCGTTTTCCGTCAAAAAAACACCACAAAATCAATTTCTTTTGCAATTATTTTATTCATCCGTTTTCGACGAATCCATTTTCCTTTGAAAACTTCAAAAATAAACTTCTTTTGCATTTATTTTATTATCCATTTTAGACGGAATTCATTTTCCGTAAAAAAACATTCGACGGAATCCATTTTCCATCAAAAATCTTCTACGGAATCCATTTTCCATCGAAAAACTTCAAAAAATCAATTTATTTTGCATTTATTTTATTAATCCGTTTTCGACGGAATACACTTTCCATCAAAAATCATCGACGTAATCAATTTTCCATCGAAAAACTTCACAAAATAAATTTCTTTTGCATTTATTTTATTTATCCATTTTCGACGGAATACACTTTCCGTCAAAAATCTTCGACGGAATCCATTTTCCGTCGAAAACTTCACAAAATCAATTTCTTTTGCTTTTATTTTATTCATCCATTTTCGGCGGAATACGTTTTCCGTAAAAAAACTTCACAATATCAATTTCTTTTGCTTTTATTTCATTCATCCATTTTCGACGGAATCCGTTTTCCGTCAAAAAAACTTCACAAAATCAATTTCTTTTGCATTTATTTTATTCATCCATTTTCGACGGAATTCATTTTCCGTCAAAAATCATCGACGGAATCCATTTTGCGTCGAAAAACTTCACAATATCAATTTCAATTGCATTTATTTTATTCATCCATTTTCGACGGAATCCGTTTTCCGTCAATAATCTTCGACGGAATCCATTTTCCTTTGAAAACTTCAAAAAATCAACTTCTTTTGCATTTATTTTATTATCCATTTTAGACGGAATTCATTTTCCGTAAAAAACATTCGACGGAATCCATTTTCCATCAAAAATCTTCTACGGAATCCATTTTCCGTCAAAAAACTTTAAAAAATCAATTTCTTTTGCATTTATTTCATTCATCCATCATCGACGGAATTCATTTTCCGTCAAAAATCATCGACGGAATCCATTTTCCGTCGAAAAACTTTACAATATCAATTTCTTTTGCATTTATTTTATTCATCCATTTTCGACGGAATACACTTTCCGTCCAAAATCTTCGCCGGAATCCATTTTCCGTCGAAAACTTCACAAAATCAATTTCTTTTGCATTTATTTTATTCATCCATTTTCGACGGAATACGTTTTCCGTCAAAAAACTTCACAATATCAATTTCTTTTGCATTTATTTTATTCATCCATTTTCGAAGGAATCCGTTTTCCGTCAAAAAAAACTTCACAAAATCAATTTCTTTTGCATTTATTTTATTCATCCAGTTTCGACGGAATTCATTTTCCGTCAAAAATCATCGACGGAATCCATTTCCCAACAAAAATCTTCTTCGAAATTCATTTTCAATCGAAAAACTTCAAAAAACCAATTTCTTTTGCATTTATTTTATTCATCCATTTTCAACAGAATTCATTTTCCGTCAAAAATCATCGACGGAATCCATTTTCCATCCAAAATCTTCTACGGAATCCATTTTCCGTCGAAAAATGTCAAAAAATCAATTTCTTTTGCATTTATTTTATTAATCCATTTCCGACGAAATTCTTATTCCGTCGAAAAACTTCACAAAATCAATTTCTTTTGCATTTATTTTATTTATCCATTTTCGAAGGAATACATTTCCGTCAATAATCTTCGACGGAATCCATTTTCCGTCGAAAACTTCATAAAATCAATTTCTTTTGCATTTATTTTATTCATCCATTTTCGACGGAATTCATTTTCCGTCAAAAATCTTCGACGGAATCCATTTTCCATCAAAAAAATTCTACGGAATCCATTTTCCGTCGAAAAACTTAAATAAATCAATTTCCTTTGCATTTATTTTATTCATCCATTTTCAACGGAATTCATTTTCCGTCAAAAATCTTCGACGGAATCCATTTTCGACGAAATTCTTTTTCCGTCAAAAAACTTCACAAAATCAATTTCTTTTGCATTTATTTTATTCATCCGTTTTCGACGGAATACACTTTCCGTCCAAAATCTTCGACAGAATCCATTTTCCGTCGAAAACTTCACAAAATCATTTTCTTTTGCATTTATTTTATTCATCCATTTTCGACGGAATCCGTTTTCCGTCAAAAAACTTCACAATATCAATTTCTTTTGCATTTATTTTATTCATCCATTTTCGACGGAATCCGTTTTCCGTCAAAAAAACTTCTCAAAATCAATTTCTTTTGCATTTATTTTATTCATCCATTTTCGACAGAATTCATTTTCCGTCAAAAATCATCGACGGAATCCATTTTCCATTAAAATCTTCTACGGATCCATTTTCCGTCGAAAAACTTCAAAAAATCAATTTCTTTTGCATTTATTTTATTCATCCATTTTCAACGGAATTCATTTTCCGTCAAAAAACTTCTACGGAATCCATTTTCCATCAAAATTCTTCTACGGAATCCCTTTTCCGTCGAAAAACTTCAAAAAATCAATTTCTTTTGCATTTATTTTGTTAATCCATTTTCGACGAAATTCTTTTTCCGTCGAAAAACTTCACAAAATCAATTTCTTTTGCATTTATTTTATTGATCCGTTTTCGACGGAATACATTTTCCGTCAATAATCTTCAACGGAATCCATTTTCCGTCGAAAACTTCACAAAATCATTTTCTTTTGCATTTATTTTATTCATCTGTTTTCGACGAAATTCGCTTTCCGTCAAAAAACTTCATAAAATCAATTTCTTTTGCAATTATTTTATTCATCCATTTTCGACGGAATCCGTTTTCCATCAAAAATCTTCTACGGAATCCATTTTCCGTCGAAAAACTTCACAAAAGCAATTTCTTTTGCATTTATTTTATTCATCCATTTTCGACGGAATTCATTTTCCGTCCAAAATCTTCGACGGAATCCATTTTCCATCAAAAATCTTCTACGGAATCCATTTTCCTTCGAAATACTTCAAAAAATCAATTTCTTTTGCATTTGTTTTATTCATCCATTTTAGACGGAATTCATTTTCCGTAAAATATCTTCGACGGAATCCATTTTCCATCAAAAATCTTCTACGGAATCCATTTTCCGTCGAAAATATTCAAAAAATCAATTTCTTTTGCATTTATTTTATTTATCCATTTTCGACGGAATACACTTTCCGTTAAAAATCTTCGAAGGAATCCATTTTCCGTCGAAAACTTCACAAAATCAATTTCTTTTACATTTATTTTATTCATCCATTTTCGGCGGAATACGTTTTCCGTCAAAAAACTTCACAATATCAATTTCTTTTGCATTTATTTCATTCATCCATTTTCGACGGAATCCGTTTTCCGTCAAAAAACTTCGCAATATCAATTTCTTTTGCATTTATTTTATTCATCCATTTTCGAAGGAATCCGTTTTCCGTCAAAAAAACACCACAAAATCAATTTCTTTTGCAATTATTTTATTCATCCGTTTTCGACGGAATCCATTTTCCGTCAAAAATCTTCAACGGAATCCATTTTTCGTCGAAAAATTAATAAAATCAATTTCTTTTGCATTTATACTTTATTCATCTTTTGCATTTATTTTATTATTCCATTTTAGACGGAATTCATTTTCCGTAAAAAACATTCGACGGAATCCATTTTCCATCAAAAAACTTCAAAAAATCAATTTATTTTGCATTTATTTTATTAATCCGTTTTCGACCGAATACACTTTCCATCAAAAATCATCGACGTAATCAATTTTCCATCGAAAAACTTCACAAAATAAATTTCTTTTGCATTTATTTTATTTATCCATTTTCGACGGAATACACTTTCCGTCAAAAATCTTCGACGGAATCCATTTTCCGTCGAAAACTTCACAAAATCAATTTCTTTTGCATTTATTTTATTCATCCATTTTCGGCGGAATACGTTTTCCATAAAAAAACTTCACAATATCAATTTCTTTTGCTTTTATTTCATTTATCCATTTTCGACGGAATCCGTTTTCCGTCAAAAAAACTTCACAAAATCAATTTCTTTTGCATTTATTTTATTCATCCATTTTCGACGGAATTCATTTTCCGTCAAAAATCATCGACGGAATCCATTTTGCGTCGAAAAACTTCACAATATCAATTTCAATTGCATTTATTTTATTCATCCATTTTCGACGGAATCCGTTTTCCGTCAATAATCTTCGACGGAATCCATTTTCCTTTGAAAACTTCAAAAAATCAACTTCTTTTGCATTTATTTTATTATCCATTTTAGACGGAATTCATTTTCCGTAAAAAACATTCGACGGAATCCATTTTCCATCAAAAATCTTCTACGGAATCCATTTTCCGTAGAAAAACTTTAAAAAATCAATTTCTTTTGCATTTATTTCATTCATCCATTTTCGACGGAATTCATTTTCCGTCAAAAATCATCGACGGAGTCCATTTTCCGTCGAAAAACTTTACAATATCAATTTCTTTTGCATTTATTTTATTCATCCATTTTCGACGGAATACACTTTCCGTCCAAAATCTTCGCCGGAATCCATTTTCCGTCGAAAACTTCACAAAATCAATTTCTTTTGCATTTATTTTATTCATCCATTTTCGACGGAATACGTTTTCCGTCAAAAAACTTCACAATATCAATTTCTTTTGCATTTATTTTATTCATCCATTTTCGAAGGAATCCGTTTTCCGTCAAAAAAAACTTCACAAAATCAATTTCTTTTGCATTTATTTTATTCATCCAGTTTCGACGGAATTCATTTTCCGTCAAAAATCATCGACGGAATCCATTTCCCAACAAAAATCTTCTTCGAAATTCATTTTCAATCGAAAAACTTCAAAAAACCAATTTCTTTTGCATTTATTTTATTCATCCATTTTCAACAGAATTCATTTTCCGTCAAAAATCATCGACGGAATCCATTTTCCATCCAAAATCTTCTACGGAATCCATTTTCCGTCGAAAAATGTCAAAAAATCAATTTCTTTTGCATTTATTTTATTAATCCATTTCCGACGAAATTCTTATTCCGTCGCTAAACTTCACAAAATCAATTTCTTTTGCATTTATTTTATTCATCCATTTTCGAAGGAATACATTTCCGTCAATAATCTTCGACGGAATCCATTTTCCGTCGAAAACTTCATAAAATCAATTTCTTTTGCATTTATTATATTCATCCATTTTCGACGGAATTCATTTTCCGTCAAAAATCATCGACGGAATCCATTTTCCATCAAAAAAATTCTACGGAATCCATTTTCCGTCGAAAAACTTAAATAAATCAATTTCCTTTGCATTTATTTTATTCATCCATTTTCAACGGAATTCATTTTCCGTCAAAAATCTTCGACGGAATCCATTTTCGACGAAATTCTTTTTCCGTCAAAAAACTTCACAAAATCAATTTCTTTTGCATTTATTTTATTCATCCGTTTTCGACGGAATACACTTTCCGTCCAAAATCTTCGACAGAATCCATTTTCCGTCGAAAACTTCACAAAATCATTTTCTTTTGCATTTATTTTATTCATCCATTTTCGACGGAATCCGTTTTCCGTCAAAAAACTTCACAATATCAATTTCTTTTGCATTTATTTTATTCATCCATTTTCGACGGAATCCGTTTTCCGTCAAAAAAACTTCTCAAAATCAATTTCTTTTGCATTTATTTTATTCATCCATTTTCGACGGAATTCATTTTCCGTCAAAAATCATCGACGGAATCCATTTTCCATTAAAAATCTTCTACGGATCCATTTTCCGTCGAAAAACTTCAAAAAATCAATTTCTTTTGCATTTATTTTATTCATCCATTTTCAACGGAATTCATTTTCCGTCAAAAAACTTCTACGGAATCCATTTTCCATCAAAATTCTTCTACGGAATCCCTTTTCCGTCGAAAAACTTCAAAAAATCAATTTCTTTTGCATTTATTTTGTTAATCCATTTTCGACGAAATTCTTTTTCCGTCGAAAAACTTCACAAAATCAATTTCTTTTGCATTTATTTTATTGATCCGTTTTCGACGGAATACATTTTCCGTCAATAATCTTCAACGGAATCCATTTTCCGTCGAAAACTTCACAAAATCATTTTCTTTTGCATTTATTTTATTCATCTGTTTTCGACGAAATTCGCTTTCCGTCAAAAAACTTCATAAAATCAATTTCTTTTGCATTTATTTTATTCATCCATTTTCGACGGAATCTATTTTCCGTCAAAAAAACTTCGCAAAATCAATTTCTTTTGCATTTATTTTATTCATCCATTTTCGACGGAATTCATTTTCTGTCAAAAATCTTCGACGGAATCCATTTTCTGTCGAAAAACTTCACAAAATCAAGTTCTTTTGCATTTATTTTACTCATCCATTTTCCGTCGAAAAACTTCACAATATCAATTTCTTTTGCATTTATTTTATTCATCCATTTTCGAAGGAATCCGTTTTCCGTCAAAAAAACTTCACAAAATCAATTTCTTTTGCATTTATTTTATTCATCCGTTTTCAACGGAATACATTTCCCGTCAATAATCTTCGACGGAACCCATTTTTCGTTGAAAACTTCAAAAAATCAACTTCTTTTGCATTTATTTTATTCATCCATTTTAAACGGAATTCATTTTCCGTAAAATATCTTCGACGGAATCCATTTTCCATCAAAAATCTTCTACGGAATCCATTTTCCGTCGAAAAAATTCAAAAAATCAATTTCTTTTGCATTTATTTTATTTATCCATTTTCGACGGAATACACTTTCCGTTAAAAATCTTCGAAGGAATCCATTTTCCGTCGAAAACTTCACAAAATCAATTTCTTTTACATTTATTTTATTCATCCATTTTCGGCGGAATACGTTTTCTGTAACATCCCGCATAATTAGTAAAAATACATAAGTGTATGATGATATAGTTGCATGTGTAGAATCCGGATTTTTGGCTTATGAGTGGTGACTTGCGAATTGTTGATCTTTATCTTTGGATGAGACTAATTGTTAGGAATCAACCTAACAAGGAATTGTCACAGAGAAAAGAAATGAAGAAGAAGAGTGAATTTCTATATTTTTCAAGTGAGTCTCAATTACACTATGGGTATTCTTATATACCACACAGGAGCCACACATGCAGCACATGCTGCTAAACAAACTCAAGGCTAACAACACTAACAAACTAACTTCCCATTAACAACAAGCTAACAAACTAACTTCCCATATAACAAACTAACTTCCCATTAACAACAAGCTAACAAACTAACTTCCCCAGACAGCTCACTACCACTCCACCAGACAGTTGGCTTGCTCCCAAGAGATGTGGCAACGTGGCAACTCAATGGCAACTCAAGCTACAAAGTCTTTAAGCAATGTTGAAGGCTGCCTCTGCCTCCTTGAAGTCCTACGCGCAACATTCCTCGCGTCTTCCAGAACGACCTTGTCCTCAAGGTCTAAAGTAGGATAACAACGATGAAGGTAGTCCGCTGCCTCCCAAGTTGCATCTTCCGGTACAGCATTCGACCATTGAATCAAGTATTGGCGTTGAGGAACACCTTGCACCATAGCCACCCGAGCAGACAGCACCGCCAACGGTTCCTGCACAGGACGATCATCAACAGCCAAAATCGGAAGGGGCACAGGTTGACCATCATGACTTCCCTTAAAGGGCTTAAGCAGGGACACATGAAAAGTGGGATGTATCTGACAGCCTGGTGGCAGCTGTAAGCGATAAGCCACACTCCCAACCTTCTTAGCAATTGGATAAGGACCGAAAAAACGTTTAGCAAGTTTATGATTAGCGCGCCTCTCCACCGACACCTGTCTATGAGGCTGGAGCTTCACCCAAACCAGCTCCCCTTCCTCAAAGGAACGCTCCCTCCGATGCCTATCAGCTTGAACCTTCATCCGGTTTCGAGCTCGAGCCAGGTGCGTTTTTAACCGAGAAAGAATCTCATTTCTCTGCAATAACAGGGACTCCACCGCCTCCACCTTGATCAACCCGCGAGGATAATGAGGAATCTGCACAGGTAGCTTTCCAAAGACAGCCGTGTAAGGACTCATGCCAATACTCGAATGGACACTGGAGTTGTAATGGAATTGTGCCCAACCCAGGAAATCGGACCAGCATGGAGGTTTGTCATGGCAAAATGAACGCAAGTACTGCTCTAAATACCGATTAGTGACTTCGGTTTGACCATCGGATTGGGGGTGGTAGGCTGTACTTGTGTGTAATGCAGTGCCACTCAACTTGAACAATTGAGACCAAAACTGGCTGACAAAGAGAGGATCACGATCAGTTACAATAGATCGTGGAAACCCATGAATGGAAACCACCAACTCACAGAAGAGTTTAGCAACCACTGCAGCAGTATAAGCTCGAGGCAAACGACCAAAGTAGGCAAACTTAGAAAGTCTATCCACAATAACCAAGATGGTAGTATACCCCTTAGAGAGTGGAAGGCCAACAATAAAATCCATCGACAAGTCCTCAAAAATTCCCTCCGGAACTGGCAAAGGCTGTAACAATCCAGCTGGCTTGGCAGCCTCATGTTTGACTTGTTGACAAACAACACATTGAGCAACAAAGTGTTTAACATCCGTCCGCATAGAACTCCAGTAAAAAGTAGCAGAAAGCCTCAGAAAAGTACGCAGTATACCAGCATGTCCCCCTACTGGAGTGGCATGGGCTTCCCGAATCAGAGTAGGAATAAGAGGTGAAGTAGGACTCAAATAGAATCTATTATTATGGAACAACAGACCATCTTTAACCAAGAGAGACTTATCAACACCTGGATTGTCGCGGATCTGTTGGTGAAGCTGCAGCAGGAAGGGATCACCCTCATTTTCCCTTTTAATTTCGGCCAACACACTGAAAACAGGTTCAGACCAAAGGACATTAACAGCTCCATCCTCAAAAACTCTTGAGAGTGCATCAGCCACCACATTATGAATACCAGCTTTATATTCAATAGTAAAAGAGTATCCCAACAATTTGCAAAGAAACTTTTGTTGGTCAGTGGTCTGTATTGTTTGATTCAACAATTCCTTAATACTCCTCTGATCGGTCCTGATAACAAAAGTGGAACCCAATAGGTACTGCCTCCAACGCTTAACAGCAGTAACTATGGCATATAGCTCCCGAACATATGTAGAAGCACTCATCATCCTAGGTCCGAGCTTTCTACTAAAGAAAGCCAAAGGTCTTTCTTGTTGCAACAAGACAGCACCTACCCCACAGCCTGAAGCATCGGTTTCAACCACAAAAGGAAGATTGAAATCAGGTAACACCAGGATGGGTGTCTGTGTCATAGCCTCCTTTAAACAGTGGAAAGCCTTAGAAGCTGCAGCAGTCCAAACGAAATCCACTGAAGCCTTCAACATGTCAGTCAACGGAGCGGCTATCATAGCATAATTCTTGATAAATCTCCTATAATAGCCCGTTAACCCAAGGAACCCTCGAAGCTTCTTCACATTACAAGGTAAAGGCCAATCAACCATAGCTTGAATTTTCTTTGGATCCGCATGCACCCCTTGATCAGAAACCACATGACCCAAATATTCTATGGATGTAGCTCCAAAGGAACATTTGGATGCCTTCACAAAAAATTTATGAACCAGTAAAGACTCCAAGGCAGTCCTCAAATGTAGGATATGCTCCTCTAGTGTCCTGCTAAACACCAGAATGTCGTCGAAGAAAACAATAATAAAACGACGCAAATGAGGTTTAAACAAATGATTCATCACAGCTTGGAAGGTGGCTGGAGCATTGGTCAGGCCGAATGGCATGACTAGGAACTCATAATGTCCCTCATGAGTCCTAAAAGCTGTCTTATGAATATCTTGGGGAAGGACCCGGATTTGGTGATAGCCAGCTCGCAAATCAAGCTTACTAAACACCTTAGCTCCACCTAACTCATCAAGGAGCTCATCTATAGTAGGAATAGGAAATCTGTCTTTAATAGTAATGGCGTTCAAAGCTCGATAATCGATACACATCCGCCAAGAATTATCTTGCTTGCGCACCAAGAGAACAGGAGAAGAAAAAGGGCTTTGGGAATGCTGAATAAATCCTGCAGAAAGCAAATCCAAAATCTGCCTCTCTATTTCAGACTTTTGGTGATGAGCATAGCGATATGGTTTCACAGTCACTGGTTTGGAGCCATCCATTAAATGAATTGTATGATCCAACCCGCGGAAAGGGGGCAATTCATGAGGGACTTGGAAAATGGCTTGATACTGCAACAGAACCGACCATAATTCACCAGGAACCGTGGCTTGAATAGCTAATAGTTCAGGTCCAACCAAACTTTCTTCCTGGTGAAACAGCATATAACAACGCAATTCATCAACAGCATCCACCATCGCTTTGCCATCAAGCTTCGTACAACCTTGCAAGAAAACTTGTGTTCCCTGCCATTGAAATTCCATAGTAGATCTAGCATAATCATGAGTCACTCGGCCAAGTGATTCCAGCCAAGGCATTCCCAGCACAATACTAAGATTACACAAATCCAACACCCAGAGATCAATCAAGAAAATATGGCCCTGCACATTAATTGGTACATTGAGGCATCTTCTATCAGTCACCAAAAACTCACCATTCCCCAAAAAAATACGAATCTTCTTGGCACGAGACATAGGTAAACACAAGTCAAGAGATAATTGCCTCCTGATAAAATTGTGTGTGCTCCCTGAGTCAATCAAAACAGATACCTCACAATCCTTTATGACAGAAAGAAAATTCAATGATCGCGCACCAGAAGGAACTTCTAAAGCATGTAATGCACCATCCTGGGGAACCTTAGGAACACCATCAGCAGTCCAAACAATCTCTTCCTCCTCGTCAGGTTCATTCTGCAATTCGTCCAAGTCTCCCACCATCAATAACAACTTATTCTTACATTTATGTTTTGCACTCCATCTTTCATCACAATTATAACAAAGGCCAAGTTCACGTTTCTTCTGCAACTCAGCATGTGAGAGCCGTTTCACAGTCGGTGGAGGAGGCAAGGCCAGAGGTGGAACACCGCCTTGAAGCAAAGGTGAACGAGGCAATGTGATTTGAGGTACCACCGGAGGAGTGGCTGAAGATGAAGCAAAATCCACAGAAGAATAAGGTTTAGCTGCAAATTTCTTACCACTATGAAACGAAGCACGCAACTCAGTATGATGATCATCATGAGCCAAGGCTTGTTGCATAGCTTGGTGCAAACTTGTAGGAGAATGAAGTTGAACAGCACTTCGAAGTTCAGGATGCAACCCAGAGATGAAGAAACTCATATACATATCATCCCCAAGCCCCGGAACCTGATTGATTAACACCTCGAATTGCTGGATATAATCACGCAACGAACCTGACTGAGTAAGTTTGGAGAGTACGCCCTTGAGATTCGTATAGGTTGACACACCAAAGCGTTCGCGCAAAGCTCGAGTCAATTCACTCCACGAACGGAGAAGAGTACTGTTGTACATCCACTGATACCAAGCGGCAGCCATACCGTCCATACGCAGCCCTGCCAAAGGAATTTTAAACTCCTCTGGAATTTGTTGAAGAGTAAAGAAAAGCTCCGTGCGGAAAATCCAATTGTTCGGATCGACACCACTGAAGACCGGAATCTCCAACCGAATCAACTTGGATAAATTCCGTAGATCTGCATCTCCCCGCGGCATAGAATGCGACGACGCAGCATCCTGATGTGTATGGCGACCAGCGTCACGATTCCGAGCATCAAGAGCGAGAAAATTGCTATTAAGTTGTTGCAACTGCAAAACGATCTGAGCCAGTTGATGTTGAGAATCATCAAGTCTTCCTTCAACACCAGTAAAACGCAAATCCACACGCTGTTGATATGCTGAAAACTCCTCAGCAAGATCTTGGACGCGCATGATGAGAAATAGCGTTAAGACAAAAGATCAAACAAGTGGTGTTCAGGTGATGAAAGCACCAATTGTTAGGAATCAACCTAACAAGGAATTGTCACAGAGAAAAGAAATGAAGAAGAAGAGTGAATTTCTATATTTTTCAAGTGAGTCTCAATTACACTATGGGTATTCTTATATACCACACAGGAGCCACACATGCAGCACATGCTGCTAAACAAACTCAAGGCTAACAACACTAACAAACTAACTTCCCATATAACAAACTAACTTCCCATTAACAACAAGCTAACAAACTAACTTCCCCATTAGACAGCTCACTACCACTCCACCAGACAGTTGGCTTGCTCCCAAGAGATGTGGCAACGTGGCAACTCAATGGCAACTCAAGCTACAAAGTCTTTAAGCAATGTTGAAGGCTGCCTCTGCCTCCTTGAAGTCCTACGCGCAACACTAAGGTAAGTATTTAAATTAAATCATAGGAGAATACATATGTAGGCATGTGAATTTTTATTTTTATCATATGAGTAATTTGAGTATGTGTTACCACTCCACCAGACAGTTGGCATTGTATGTGTGCTCCCAAGGAAGAGATGTGGCAACAAGGTTGTTTGTGCACCAAGGAACCTTCACATGGCAACTCAAGCTACAAAGTCTTTAAGCAATGTTGAAGGCTGCCTCTGCCTCCTTGAAGTCCTATGCCACTATTTGCCACTATTTTGAGGAATATACATGCCACTGTTTTTGTATGCATATGCCACTGTTTCAGTTTTACAAGAGCACCATCTTGATGCCACTGTTTTGTATTAAAGTGCCACTGTTTTGAGGATGCATATACCACTGTTTCGGTTGGACAAGCTCACCATTTTGATGCCACTGTTTTGTATAAGATGCTCACTGTTTTAGTGCATCACATGCCACTGTTTCTGCATAAAAACACTCACTGTTTTAGTCCATTATGTGCCACTGTTTCTGCATAAAAACACTCACTGTTTTAGTCCATCATGTGCCACTGTTTCTGCATAAAAACACTCACTGTTTTAGTCCATTATGTGCCACTGTTTCTGCATAAAAACACTCACTGTTTTAGTCCATTATGTGCCACTGTTTCTGCATAAAAACACTCACTGTTTTAGCCCATTATGTGCCACTGTTTCTGCATAAAATGCTCACTATTTTAATGCCACATATGTCACTGTTTTGCACCAAAAACACTCACTGTTTTAGTACTTAATGAGCCACTGTTTCTGCATAAATAACCACTGTATTGATGTTCAAACCCCACTATGTATGCTCACTGTTTTAATGTCCAAAAATCATGATTTATGCCACTGTTTTAATCACCATTTATGCCACTGTCTTAATGTTCAAAAATCTCTCTTTATGCCACTGTTTTGATGTGCAAATACCTCTACCTATGTCACTGTTTCATGTTCAAATGCAACCATTCATGCCACTGTTTTGATGCACAAATAACACTACTTATGCCACTGTTTTGAGGTTCAAATGCCATTGACAATGTCACTGTTTTAACATTCAAATACCACTGTTTCTGCCACTGTCTAAAGCCACTGTTCTGCCACTGTTTTGAGGTCCAAAATGTCACTGTTTCTATTTTAAAATGGCCACTGTTTCTGCTGTAAGGTGTTACTGTTTTTCTGCTGTAAAACGTCACTGTTTCTGTCCACTGTTTCTAAGCAAAACGTCACTGTTTTCTGCTCACTATCTTAAAGAACAACTCACTGTTTCTGCTCACTGTTTTAAGCACAAACGTCACTGTTTTCTGCTGTAAAAACGCTGCTGTATGCTCACTATTTTTCTGCTGTAAAACACTGCTGTATGCTCACTGTTTTCCACTGTAAAACGCTGTTGTATGCCCACTGTTTCTGCTGTAAATCGCCGCTGTAAATGATTGGTTGTAATTGATTTAGGTGTGCATAAGAAGTGAGATACTTCGCTGCGGTTTGGTATTATTTAAGGCACGCAAAGGTAAGTGTCAGGCGATATTACCTAATGTGACTATTGACTACTGGTATAAAATTGTGACATGATGCTCCATATTCCGTAAAAATATTATGTTCCATTATGATGAAAGGAAACTGCCAAAAATGTGCCGTGATGGCTATATGATTATGAGGTAAAGACGTTATGTGGCAGCATAACGCATATGAAAAGTATGTGCCGTGATGGCTATATGAAAGGTATATAAGCATGCATCTTACATCATACCACATTTTTACGCTTTGTGTGTGAAAGCATAGCATGACATGCATGTATCAAGATCATATAGGCCTTGTTTTAGAATAGTTATGTACAGGACCATGTGTTTGAGCAAGCATCATATAGGCATCCCCAAGGTACCGGGGTATGGGACACTTGGCATCAGTCCGCATAGGCCCACAGTTGGAATCCACATGGAGCTCAGGTGCCAAGGGTATTTGATTCCACTGTGAAGTGCGCGCACGACGGTGCTAAAAGCGCAAAGGAAAGGCGTTATATACGCGATATATGAATATGATGAAAAGGAAAGGCGTTATATGCGCTATATATATGAATATGATGAAAAGGAAAAAGGAAAAGGAACAAGGATATGTTGAAGTGACTGTTTATGATTTGGTGCCTAGTTAATACTGTTATATTACTGGTTTTGTTGCCACACTACTGGGATTATTCTCACCCCTTCGGGGCTGCTATTTTTCCAAAATGGCAGGAGGACGTAAAAGCATTTGAAGGAGTGATGTTTTGCTGTTGCTTGCTGATGCATGGATTATCACTGTTGCTGTTTGATTGATTGGATGACTGTAATGCCTAATATTTTGGTAGCCTTGGATGACTGTAGACCTTATCATCTTTATTTTATCTTGAACGTTTATGAACAGCGGCTATTTTGGAAAACGTTTGTGAAAGGAAATTTTTAAAAGACTTATGTGCTGAAATTTTTACAGTGCACCTTACGGGTGGTGCTTTTATGAGCAAACGAACTCTGATTTACTATTATTTTATATGCACGCGAAGCCCACAACGTGCTCTTTCTAAATCACTTGAAATTTTTTTTTATCATCCAAACAGAAGTGATAAGAATTGTAGAACGTGCTTCGGATTTGATATAAGAATCTTTGTTAGCCCATGTGACGTTAACGACTCGAATTCCGCTTAGCAAACGACTCTCTTGGATGCATACAAGGGAGGGCGTTACACTAATTGGTATCAGAGCAGTTTGGTCCATGGATTTGCTTGTGATTGATTGACTTGATTGTTGATTGTGTTTATCTGCTGATTGACTATCTAAATGTGCTATAGTTTAAGTGTTTGAGACTAGGGTAGTTAGATTGTTAGGACCGTTCTGTGATAAGACACGGATGCATAGCTAACTTGTCCGAATTGAACACGAGTACCTACTGGGGACTGCTGCCATGAATAACTTGCGGTGAGCCTGATCAACTCATCTCAGGATATTGTGAGTGTAGAATCATGGCAGGTGGTCGCGGTTCAACTCGGGGAAGGTCTGGCGATGCGGAAGGGGATCTTATCACTACCATTGGGGGACTGGCAACGTTTATTCAGACAAGTATTTTTGGATAAGTATTTTCCTAAAGCAATGAGAAGAATGAAGCACACGGAACTGCTATCACTCAGGCAGGTTCTTCAGGACGACACCTGGTAGGGGTCGAGGCAGAGGTCCGCAGTTGCAGGCGCGGCCTGGAAATTTTAAGAGGAGCAATACTGTTGGTCAATCATCAACTGGACGGCAGGGTGCGACTGTTTGAGCTACGTATGGAAAGAATCACTTTGGAGTTTGTCGCAAGAACAACAATACATGTTTCAGATGTGGCCAGCAAGGACTTTTCGCTTACGAATGCCCCGGAACGAATCCGCAGCCTACGCAAGCACGGGTATTCGCACTGGATGCGAAAGATGGTAATTTTCAACCCTTCTCTCTCATTTCTTTATTGCAAGTTAGAAAGGAGCTCCGCGAGGGAGCAGCAGGGTATCTTTTGTCGATCGAGGCTGAGACCTCGGTTGACAATCAAATTCAGAATGTGCCTGTAGTTAGAGAATTCGAGGAGGTATTCCCGGATGAAGTACCTCGATTGCCTCCTCATAGGGAAATAGAATTTTCTTTCGAACTTGTTCCTGGAGTTGGACCAATCTCCATTGCCCCGTATCGTATGGCGCCTTTGGAACTGCGAGAGTTGAAGAAGCAGATAGAAGAGCTTTTGGCAAAGGAATTTATCAGACCGAGTACTTCTCCATGGGGTGCTCCAGCCATCTTGATTAAGAAGAAGGATGGAAGTTTACGTCTGTGTGTAGATTACCGGCAGCTGAACAAAGTTACGGTGAAGAATAAGTATCCGCTACCGAGGATCGACGATTTGATGGACCAGCTGAGAGGAGCCAGAGTCTTTTCTAAGATAGATTTACGATCGGGATACCATCAGATCTGGGTCAAACCGGAGGATATTCCGAAAACAGCTTTTAGGACTCGTTATGAGCACTACGAATATCAGGTGATCCCATTCGGACTTACGAATGCTCCAGCGGTATGCATGGACTACATGAACCGCATCTTCCGCCCGTTCCTTGATCAGTTTGTTATTGTGTTTATCGACGACATCCTGATTTACTCAGCTAATGAAGAGCTGCATGCGGAACATCTAAGGATCGTCCTGCAAATCTTGAAAGAGAAGCAGTTGTACGCAAAATGGTCGAAGTGCGAGTTTTGGCTTAAGGAGGTCCAGTTTCTGGGCCATGTCATTTCATCAGAAGGTATCGCGGTGGACCCCAGCAAAGTTGAAGCTGTCATGAATTGGGAACGACCCAAGACTGTCACCGAAGTAAGAAGTTTCTTAGGTCTTGCTGGATTTTATCGAAGGTTTATCCAGAATTTCTCTCAGATAGTGCAACCTCTTACCCGTCTCACTCGGAAGGACAAGCCTTTTGAGTGGACTGAAGCTTGTGAAGAATGTTTCTTGGAACTGAAGAGCAGATTAACGAGTGCTCCCGTACTCACGATTCCGGATCCTACTCGAAAGTTCGAAGTATACTGTGATGCGTCGCTGAGAGGACTTGGATGCGTGTTGATGCAGGATCGTATGGCGGTAGCTTACGCATCTCGACAACTAAAGCCTCACGAAGAAAATTATCCTACGCACGATTTGGAGTTAGCAGCTATAGTGTTCGCACTTAAAATCTGGAGGCACCACTTGTATGGTTTGCAGTTTGACGTGTTCAGCAATCATAAGAGTTTGAAGTATTTGTTCGACCAG